>JAUTXW010000472.1:0-20723 GCA_030620095.1 Kuschelorhynchus macadamiae | reverse complement strand
TTCCTTAACACAACATTCCGTATTGCTGATTAAATTAGACATTAAGTTTAGTCTTTTTAAGAAAATTCTACTTTAACAAGGTTTACTATGCATTGCTGGTGCAGATGGATAAACTGTAAAAGTACAGAATTAGTGGCTCTTCGATTAATATAGTCATATCTTGTGGACTGTAAGTAAATCAATATGTTTAAATGATACCACTCTCAAATGATTGATGTTTCCTCAGGGGTGTCATCTTGCTCTCTCACATTCAGTCCCTTCAATAATAATATTGGTCAGGCTTTCCATGATAGGCTTTAGCCAGACGACCTTAAAATTATAAGTGCTTTAAAATGCTCTTTGTTTTCAAGAGTGGTGGGATGAGAACAGAATGTGGCTGAATTTAAGTAAATGTAAATATATTTAGTTTACCTAAGAAAAAAACACCTAACATAATGAGTATAGGCCATATGGTGGGTTGGTTGAGAGGGTTCTGTGATTTGTGACTTGAGGGTTATATTTAACTCAAAAATGACCTTATAGACTCTTATTTTACTATAGTATGAATTCAAACTTGCCATCCTTCTTGAGTCAATCAATTATAGTAACTTACTTAAGTAATATTCTGAAAAAGTTATTAATTGTCCAGATATTTTAAACAAGATAAATTTTATCAGCCATTGAAATTAGAGCGGATGAGTTTTACACTTCCATTGATTGCATCAGGGCCTCATGAGTTTGATTGTAATAATTGTAAATGTGATTTATTGTCATTATTTTAAAATAGTTTCTAACACACTGCCATATAATACATGCCTACTATTTTTTTTTTTGTATGTACTTTTAATATTACAATCTTTTATTTAAAACCTTCAAGATATTTATGTAACTATTTTATTTATTTTTAACACCTACATATATTAGTTTTAAGTTTTTTTTTAATGAATCTTTTAAACTTTTGATATTCTTAGGACATTATAGAAGAAAGTCCTAGGAACAACTTTTGTATTTAAAGTTTTTTGTACCTACCTCCTATAGTTAAAGTTGTAGGTAGGTATCAAAATATAAATTAAAACCTTATACTTCTAATATTTTTTTATCATTTGAAAAATTACTGCAATTATTATGATTCATACTTATAACTATACCTTAGTAAGATAATTTGGTAGGAAACTGTAACTTTTGTAAGTATATCTAATGTGTACGTGCATTTAAGCCTGTCTTACATTATTTTTGCCCTCACTGTTCTACTTTCTCATTGCTTAATATATACAACTTATCTTTTGGTACTGAAGACCTAAATAGAATACACAAGCTGAAATAGTTCAAATGATAAAGCTTAGGTAACAGTCCACATATAGTTCGCTGAGGCACCCCAAACATCGCTAACTTTAGACAACATTATTCATTATTATATACCACTAATTGAATCCAATAACACTATACTTACATACATTTTATGTCTTTATACAGGCAAATAACATAAAATAAAAATAAAACAAGAACTGGTGATTTTGGCCTTTTATACAGCAAATAAAAATAAAACAACTCTGACCAATAAGACATCCTTGGATTGGATTTTCAGATAAAGAAAAATAAACAATAGAATTTGTCCATCTTCAGGGGCATATGTTAAGTTATTTTATCTTATTTGCCTGCATATTTGGTGTTCATGTAATTTAACTCTTATTGGCTTCGGTAAACTAAGTTGACACTCTTAAATCGCATTTATTTTTGTTTCCTTTTGTTTTGATCCACCGTTCTAGCAATCCAAATAGAGAAAAAATGTGGAAAACTTTCATCAGAACTCAAAAATTATTTTAAAATATAATTATTGTACAAATTAAAGGTAATTTTGATTTCAAACTTATTTCCGGCTGTGCCCATCGCCATGCTTGTTTTTAATTTGATTTGCATTTGCCATATTCATAATTAAAGAAATACCTATAAGTGAATCCTGACTCAAACAAAAACTTTTTTAAATTTTTTTTATAACAAATAATATAATTAATAAAAATGAGGATTAGGTTAGGTTATGATTGGTTAGATTTGCTTTAAAGAATGACCACGCGTTAAACGAATTCCGAGTCTAAATTAAAACAAAGATGTTTTTCTAACAAAATCTATACTGTTAGGTGGATTTGTCCCGTTAGCGTTAAGTTAGCCCAGGTTCGGCGACAAAGCCATAATAAATAATAAAACAATAAATATTAACATTATACTTCTGTTATCCAAGGAATTTTCAATCTAGAGATTTCATTTCCCTTAACAAATTAGTAAATCTAAAATCTGGCAACGTGCTAAATTTTTCATTTTAATGAGGTCAAATTGTGATTTTTAATTTTTTTTTTTTGGAAAACTTGCATATTCCACAATTTTTATTTTTGAAATGTAATATTATAAATTGGTACTTTCTGAAAAAAAATAAAATATGAAAAATTTCGTCTATCAGGATAGTTTACCAGATGTTATTATTTATATTTTATGTTATTCACCTTTTATTTGAATTTTACTATCACTAAATATATTGAATTAATTTTTAAGAATAAACTTTACACAAAGATACAATTTTATTATAAACTTATGTACTGTAGTGAGGCTAAGATTCCCTATCCTTTCAAAAATAAATACAAGTTTCATAATTTAATGACCATCATCAACCTACAGAATGAGTCCTCAAACTATCCATTCCTGTTAAATTTGTGGACACCTAGTCTCAGAAACTCGGATACAGATACACAATTTGTGGACCCTAAATTTGCAAATAAAAATGTTACTTGGTAATGGCAAGATTTCAATAAGGTATTTAAAGCTTATCAAATATAATTATTTAAATGTAAATAAACTGCATTATACTTACAGGATAACCTGGTGGAGGCTTAGTAAAATCGAAGTTACTTTGGATCTTATTAGAATTAGAACTCATGTTTTTTCACAATCTTTCCAAATGCTGCGTCTCAGGATTATCTTTGCTGACCAAATTGATTTACTGAAATGTTAGTAATTAATAACTATTAATATACATTATAAAACCCAAAACTACAACTCTTTTTAATGAAAATTATTAATAATCGTTTTAACACTAACAAATCTAATAATCATTTGTTGCCCGAAAAAGTATCTTGTTTGGTTTAGACTTTTCCGATTTGGAACCAACAAAAATCAATAAACACACAACAACACAACAGACCACACCTCGGCCGGTGACAGAACTGACAGAAAAAAAAAACAAAAATAAAAACTCTGTGGTTGTGGCTACGGCTAGATAACCGTTAATGTTAATATCAAGATATATTAGACCAGTAAATTTTGAATGTCATTAGTAGCCACATAAGGGATTATCCGGACATTATAAAATTTAATCAGGAAAAAGTAAGATTGGAACCAACCACAATCAATACACACAACACAACGACCACACCTCTGCCGGTGACAGAGATGACAGAAAAAAAAAACAAAAACAGAAAGTTTGTGGCTGTGGCTACGGCTAGTTAAGCGTTAACGTTATTATCAGGATATATTATACCGGTAAATTTAAAATGTGATTAGTAGCCTCATAAGAGATTATCTCAACAGTATGAAATTATAATAATCAGCTACTTAAAGCTTTGGTAGTTTTTTACAAGTCCGCACCATTTCCGGTTTATAACAAATTTTGGAAGTCTAACTTTGGGGCCGTTTCTGTTCACGAAATCGTTTTTCCCATTACACAAGCCCCACTTTTTACACGTTCGTCTATTATTAAAAAAAATTACTATATTTGCATTAAATTGTTAAAAACTATAAATATACTGTCGTTTCTATTAAGCCGGTTAAATATTTTTTAAATCCAATATGAGAAAAATGATGTACTAAACGGACAAATCAGGAAAATAGAATTAATTTTTTTGGTGGTTTTATTATATTAACCTGTTGTTTGGGTGATAGGTATTGAATTAAACCTGTTATGTTTATACCTGTATCTGAATATTAATTAATAATTCGGTGTACCCTATTTGAAATTGTTTTCGTTGAACAAAGAATTGCGTTATAATTAGACCGCGCCACAGAAAACCCCGACACAAGATTTCTGTGACCGCGGTTTCTGATTATAGGGGCCGTTTACAAGTTATCCAGAGCTTTTTGGATTTGATGTAGATCATTAACCGTTATTTATAACTTACAAATTGCTGCTTTAGGTCAAAAATTACGATCATATTTATTTTAAATTGCTTCTATGGAAACAGCTTAAGTTTAAACATCTAAGTATCTCGAACACAAGGTGATTTAACGCCTGCCACTCAGAAAAACTTTTCCATATTCTCTAAATAGATAATTGCTTTTTAGCTTTCAAGCTGATCTGTTTAACTCTTTATGAGTTATCGAGATAAGGTAATTATCCAATAAATGTATCACTCTAAACCCTAATCGTTTCAGTTTGCCAAATCATTTATTGACTACCATAGTGACATAGTGAAAATATTCACTTTTGTATAATTTCAAAATTAGAATCGAAGTGCATCCGTTAAAAAATATATAGAAGAACGGTGAAAGGCCATTTTATTCAAAATAAAGCTTTTTATTGCATTATAATTCAAATATTACCTATTCATTTAAAATTATGCATTTTATTTTGTTACCCATTTTATAAACACAATTAAACACAATCCCTGATTTATATGATGATCTACTGCGGGGGCGATTTCATAATTTTGGAGAGTTGGCGAGTTGCATGGCGGATGGTTGATGAGTGGGAAGTTTTTATGACGAAGTTAAACTAAAGTTTGAATATACTGCTCAAACTTTAATGCATATATAAATAGCAAGCAGTAAAAATTCTCAGATCTTTTTGTAAAAAGAAATAGTATTTTTGTGGATGCTGTAGTAGAAAGTTACATTACTTTTATAACTGAAAGTAAATTACGGACAAAAATTGAATCGAATAGTTTATCTCGTTCTCTAAAAAGGATTTTAGATCCAAACCTTTGTAGCCTCCTATAGTATATATCTGTTCTATTCATCTTACCTAAAATAGATTGAAAATCACTAAATAATTTCCATTTAGTTTTTTTCTTTACAATTAAGGACAAGTTATAGGCGCAAACAAATTATTAAAATCACCCTATAAGCACAGTGATTGCAAATGATTTGTTGGTTTAAGACGAGGTGTGTACTAAGCATATGCATTGCATATTTTAACAAGAATGGGAAACACTAGTTAACTTGATATAACTAAAAACAGATATTTCTAGTGTAACTTTTATAATAAATTATAATAAATTTGACTTAGTATTTGGTCTGCCTCTTTCTCTAGTCAGATTTATATTAATATGTTCTTCACCAAAAAATTATAAAAATCTGCAAGGTATCAGTCATCAATGGATTCCCAAAAAAATAATTATGTGTGAAATTTGTTTATTAATAAAGGAAGGTTAGAATAGCTTTCAATACGATATTTCCGGGATAATTTACTAACATCCCGGGATGCGTGAAAACCTAGCGAATTCGGGGATAATCTCGAATATCGCATGCTATAAACTTGTGCGAGTTCTTCTAACGATGATTAAACAAGTGTGACACTAGGAGTGGTTAACCAGTTACGAAGCGGATACATGATATCCCCAAAAAAAAGTGCCATAGTTCCGAATTTTCCAAGTTACGTCGTGAACAAATCCAAACCAATGAGCATCAATAAAATAAAACAGCTTATCTGTTTTATTTTATTTGTTTCTCATGTCTAATGTCACAAAATCTGCTACATTTTTTGAAGAAGTATATATATATATATCTTTATTAACGCGCTGTCCACAGCACCACGAGCCAATATTTTTTAATTGAATATCAATGATTTAAGAAAAGCTTGTAAATATTACAAAAGATACGAAACATACCTTTGGTATATGGTCAATGTTTTCGAAACGTTGTGTTACGCTCATTATGTCTAAAAAACAACAAGCATGTGTTGTTAATACACCGACAAACGATTGCTTTTGTGACACCATGCATATCTCCTATCGCATGGTACTGAACTGAAAATATTGATACTTTGGCTTTGGTGAATGTATGGCAAATTATGTGAACGACCTAATTCCAATGGATTGGAAATAAGCTTCACGATATAAATTTTTCTAATAAGAATAGTTCATAATATGCCCTAATTAATAGTTCTTGAAATTCTATCAAAGATTCCGAACTTTTGGGTTATTGATGGTGAAAATGTACAAAATAGGAAACCATAACAGTAAGAGGGGTTTATTTTTTGAGTGTACGAAAATCTCAAATTTTTGAATATCATAAGTAACGAATTGCAACATAAATTGTTTAAAAATTAGACCCTAAAGTGACATTTAATACTTTAAACATATAAAAATACACTTGTGTTGAAAACATTTGAAGACGTTTTATTAGAACAATAATGTTGGTAGCTTTTTTTATTTACTTTTAAGGTAAGTTGAAAAACAGAATCAAATAGAAACTTGTAAATAAACTTTAAGAAAATTGTATGACTGATTAATTTTTAATTCATTGATAAATAAGTAAATTGTAAATATTTTAACTGATAAATAAAGTTGTATTAAATGAAGTTGTCTATCAAATTACGTTTTTCCCCAAAATGATATATAATATAAATTTGGCTGAAATGTTGAGCCAGTAAATTGAGATTTTGCAGGCATAACTTAATTTACTTAATGTTTGTTACCATTATAAATTAGAGTAAAACTTAACGTACGGGTATTAAATATGTTTTTGTAACACATATTTTAAATTTGTTTTTCTACTATGGGAAAAGTATAAGGGCTACCATTAATAATTTTATTCAAATATTGGGGTTTGTTTTGAAAATTTACTTAACGAAATTTGGTTTCATTTTTGTTATATTCTAGAAATAGTTTTCAGGATGTATATTATAGAGCCTTTCTTTGCTTCAAATTTATCTAAAGAAACTAATTTTTTTTCTGGATTTCAAAATTTAAGCTTTTAGATAAATTTCAGATAGACCTTATCGCGACTATTTACTGATATAAACATTTTAAATACATTTTGGGAAAAATAATGGACTACACTTACACATATTTTTATCAGGGTTTTTACCTTGCTTATAATGTAGGTTTAATTGTTTGCTGTCCTCTAGAAATGTTTTTTGAGAATTTTCTTTAATATGCATATTAGAAAATTAACAAGTTAGGAGTCTAAGGTACAATTTTCTGCTGGTTTCAAAAGAAAAATTAATGCCTGGTTGGATTGCAAATATGCTCGATAAAGTACTACAAAATGTTAAAGCTATTTAATGCAAGTAAAGTTCATATTTTCATTCATTCGCGGAGCCCGCAATTACCAGTTTACATCAGTAAAAGAGCGAAATTTATCCAAAAACTTAAATTTTGAAAATTAAAAAAATGATTCAATAAAAAATGTTGACATATTTGAAATGCAGTATATACTAAAAATAATTCCTAAAATCTAACCAATTAAAATTAATTCGGCGTGGTAGATAAAATTTTCAAACCAGCCACTGGTAATTGAGTAATTAATGGTAGTCCATACTTTTTGTGTCTAGTAAATAAAAATTTAAATTGTGCACCAAACTTTTTCTACTCTCTATGACACACGCCAATGAGCCAGTATTTGTTTACAATAAAGCAGACGGCGCTCTTATATAGACTTGCGCACTACTACAGAAGAAGATTCCATTCTATTCCCTCATAAACTTATATCTATGATGCAGTTCTCACACAACACCCTAAATATCATACGGAACACGCCAATCACACCACTTTCGAGTGCGCGATATAGGTTTATATGGTTTTACCAACTAACCTAGGTAACCTAACAGTATCGATTTTGTAAAAAAATTCTGGTTTTAATATAGACTCAGAATTTTGTTGAAGCGGTACCACGCTTTCTCTACATCTATTATTAGCTATACAGGAGAGCTGGGAAAGATTTGAGTCCTTTAGGATCTCAATTTTTCGAATTCGAAGACCTGACTCGAATTCTTTTTTTACGGGAGATTCGGATTCGCCACAAGATTTCAAAAAGGTTCGGATTCGAATCCTTTTTTATTAGTCCGAATCACTTGTACATGAACTACATATTCTTCTGCAGATTATTTGATTTATTGTATAATCTATCTAATATTAGCGTTCATGTCAGATGGGTGTACCATTCATTACACAGTCGTTAGTATTGGAAAGAGAATAACTTGCACATCATTGAAATGGAGTCAACGGGCATATCTCGTTAGGCTCTCTAGCGGTAGTTTCAGAGGTTGCTCCTAAATGTAAAGAGCATTTGTAAATCAGCGTAGTAGAATTGCGAGTGCATTGGATTTTTACTCTAAAGGTCTGCGATCGATCCACGTGTGGGACCTCTTCTTGAACTACTTACCTTTTTTACGTTTATTACGTAAGTGTTTTAATTTGTGGTTTCATATGACCTTAAAATAGATTTTTAAGATAAATTTAAGTAGGAATCAATTTTTGATACAGAATTTAAATATTTTTTTACACAGGTGAGTCGGTAGCATCGGGAGAGCGTAGGTATTAGGTAGATCAATATCAGGTTAGCACCATATATTTTATCTAGGGTTGTCAATCCAGGGATCTCGGAGGAAAAAAACCTGTCTCGAAAATATTCGGATTAGACCGATCAATTCCGCTATTAATCCCAATTTTTATATGCACCGGGAATTCCCCGTTGATTAATTTTCGTAATAATACAGATTTTCTTCACATTTGTCGATTTGATGATTATATTATTGTACCATTATTCTTACGGCTTTGAACAAATTCAAAACTCCTGTTGAAGAAATTATCCAAAATTAAAACACTACTTAGCACTGACCTGCAAGAGAAAATTAAGAAGGAGAATCTAGCAACGCAAAACCATTTATTCTGAAATTCATTCTCTGCTATCTCAAAAATCCGGACTCTATAAACTCTGAACAAGATGATTACTTTAAAATAACAAGTATTTATTTTAATAAACCTGAATTGGGAAAACTATTAATGAAGCTAGACAACGAAAATAAATCGTCTAATCAATATGAAACAGACATCAGCGACGAAGATGATGTTCCCGTTACAGAAATTCTGGAAACGGCAACTGAACCTTTAAGCGTTAAATTGCAAAAGGCATGACAAAAAGTTCAGAGAATCAATTAATAAATACAAATGGAAAAAAAGTAAGTGCGGTTGTGTTGTGTGTTAGTCATGAAATTCGTGGTACTTCTTTAAATTGGTTCAAATCATCTAACAACTTGCAAGGGCTAAATTCTGATTGTAAGTTGATTACAAGCAAGGTTCATGGGACCTATTCTTTTTTTGTTATACATTAATGATATCACGAACCTTAAAATTAATGGAAGAATCTCCCTTTTTGCTGATGACACAAGCATAACATGGAGTGATTTTGATACAACGTCTTTACACTCTAGTATCTCCAAAGACTTGGTTATAATTAAGGCTTCTTCCAATATGCTTTGTTTTAACGTCGAATCGTTATCTTATAAGGGAACTTTACAACCACTTCAGATTGAATACGTAGAGTCGTTTCCTGGGTTTAAATATAAATAGCAACCTAAAATGGTCTAATCATATTGACACCTTAAGTGACTTAAGAGACTTACTTATTTCTCTTTATTTGAATCCCACCTCCGCTATGGCCTTCCCTTTTGGGGCTGCTGTACCACCGAGCAATTTCGTAGTATTTTTATGCTTCAAAAGAGAGCCATTCGTTATTTGTTTGGTCTAAATAATAGAGCTCATTTTCAAAAAACATGAAATATTAACACTTCCTGCATTATTTATTTTGGAAACGGTATGTTTGCTTATAAACACCCTCCCAGAAAGGCCACAACATTATACCCTACCAGAAACTCTAGGCATGATATTTATCTTCCCATTCCTTCCACAGAATTAATTCAATTATTTACAACGCCATAAAACTTTACAACAATCTGTTTAAAATCTATTATGCACCACAATTTCGTTTTGAGAGACCAGCGTTAATGATTTTTTTTTTCAGTGAGTAAGTCTCTTTAAATTGTCACTAAACTCGCTTGTTTACTTAAATCTTTTGTGAGTCATGTCCTAACTCATAGCATAGAATTTTGTAAATCATTATATAGGGAAAAGAACTGTCGAACATTCACTTAAAACTTAATTATTTTTGTTAGGTATTGGATTAAAAACAATTTAATTCTTTTTGTATACTACATTCTTAGTTCAATATACCTTCTGTTTAACATCACAATTATTTGTATAACTATAATAACATAGAGTTTAAGGTCGCATAGTTGCAATTTTGATTTCAATGTCATCGAAATTATTCACCTCGTACATGTGTGTTTGTTTACTTTTATAAGGTTATCATGATTCATTTACTGTTTGCAATGTTATGCTATATTCTAACGTGTGTTTTACGATTTGGTAAATTGATAATTTACATTTTAAAAAAAAAAGCACTGACTTGTCGAAATTATTTTCGATTAATGTTTTGATATGTCTTATTTTTAGGTATATTTTGCTTTGTCCATAAAATTGTAGAATTTTTCTGCGGCAATAAAGCATACTTTTGTTTGTTTGTTTGTTTGGTTTGGCTAACATCATTAGGCAAGAAATTGGTCTATCGCAAATGGTGACAGTCGCGACCAAAATCTTCAAAAAGCCTTCTAGTTTTTAATAATCTAAAAGAGGTTTTTCATCCGCAGGGTTTTATGTAACAAAAGACATTGGGGGTTTGGGGACGAAACTTTAGACGCACTAATATTTTTGGGGTAGTTTTTTAAATTCCCAAACTTAGAACTTTTGTTTGTAATTACATTTATACACCTGTTTAGATTTCTTAAGAAATGTTTTGGTTAATTTTTGCGTTTTCAGGTAATTTCTTTATTTAATTTTAATTCGTTTATTAACATTTATTAAATGTCATTATTTAGTTTTCTATGTCTAATGTTGGGATTTAATCCCGGGATGCGTAACTACATTCTTTACCGCAGTTCAGCTAAGCCTGTTGGTGTAATGCGGGAAACAATGGTACATAACGATCTAACAAATAAGGCACTTCTTACTAGAGTAGAACAGTGTATTCTACTGTAGCTCAGTTAAATTTCTCTTTCTTATTAGGGCGTTAATGCATAACAACTGTTACACGCACAAAAGTTGCTTAGCAAATACTCATTACACAGGCTACATTGCAGTGTCGCACAACACGTGTGCGTTTCTAATTATGCCTACTGAAAATATTTTAAAACCACATCAGTTTTTCATTTTTTCTATTCATTACCTTTATGAAGGAGGACGAAAATAGGTGTTCAACCTACTTCAATTTCTAGAAGAAAACTAAACTTACATCACTTTCTTGTTTTGTCTTACGTTTATTGTAACGCCCTATTAAATATATTAGTAAATGTATTTTATTTAAACTTTTTGTAACGCATGATTGTTTCTCGATGTTATGACTATTTTCAAGTTTCATACGAGTTATTTTGACGTTAACCTGAAAGCCCTCGCTCAAGTTACCCAACAAGTACTGTGAGTAAATAAACAAGTTACTCTGGACAGAACAGTTTTTCATGAAACCGTGTTGTTTAGTGTTAATTATATTTTTACAGTCTATAAATAGTCACATATAAGTGATTCAAAAAGTTTTGCTGTAATAAAGACCGATAATTCTCTACAAGAAATTTATTGCCGGATTTTAATATAGGAACAATTAAGGCAGATTTCCAAATACGTGGGAAATAGCCGTCATTTAGAGATATATTAAATATAATATATAATGGTTTAGATATTTCACACATTTTTTTAAGACAGTCGGGTTCTGGAAGTCCTTTTATTTTATTAATAATAGTAGAAATAGGTATGTAATAAATTAGAGAGATTAGTCTGGTGATCCTGATTAGTACTTATATAATTAAAAGGGAAAAGTGTCACATGTTTTCTTACCATCTGTAACCATTTCATTAGTATTAGGATTGTGCAGAGCGGTAATAGTACCTGCTTTATTTGTCTTAGATCTAACAAATTTCCATATCTGCTTCGAATCAGCCAAAATTGAGCCCTCAACACGACCAACATAATTTTTACAATTAGTATCAATTAGATATTCCTCTAAGCAATTTAGAGGTAAGATTCTTTTCCCAAATAACTTTGACGGTACCTAGACTATACCAATGAGGATATTTTCGTTTATATCTAGAATAAATAGACACAAGCTTTAATATAGTATTTTTAATTATAGAGCAGAACACTTTTACACTCTCTCCCGTATTCAAATTGCATAGGGTTCATTCCATTTCACTAAATTTAAATTAGTATTGATACTATTGTAGTCAGCAAAGTTAAACTTCAAATCAAAATTAGTATCAAATCAAGTTTGAAAGAAAAATCATTTTACATTATTTAAATCCCTTTAACTGACAAATAGGATGTTAATAAAGTGAAAGAAAAAAAGAAACAAAACTTTGACCAGACACACTAAGATCAATGAAAGCGAGAACTTAACAAAGATAACTGACTCTGAATACAATGAGGCAAATGCTACGGTGAAAAAGAAAATAAGAACAAACTTAGGAGTCACAGCACAAAACGAATTTGGAAGAGGGTTGAAAACAAACAGGAAAACAAAGAAAGGAGATAGCACAAACATCGAAAGCTATCCTGTCATTAGTCTGGTCTCGCACTTGAATAAACTGTTTACGAAAATTTTAACTAATCGTCTAGCAGTAAAACTTGATGCTGACCAACCTGTTGAGTAGGCGGGCTCAGTATGCTCACTCACTTACATGCAGCGAAACAACTTCTAGAAAAGGTACGGAATATAGCATCGCATTACATCTGGCGTTCGTATATTATCATAAAGCGGTTGACAACATCGAAAAATGGGCTTTCCTTTCAGCTATGGGTGGTGCTAAGATGGATTCGAGATACTCCTAAAAAACATTTATCACCAAGCTACATTTCAAATAATGGTCATTGTCGAAGGAGTAAGAGAGTTCGACAAGGTGACCCAATTTTCCAAAACTATTCACACTGGCAAATAGTTATTTTCCTAACTAGTATGGGAAGTTCCGACGTGTATGCTGTTTAATAACAAAGGACACGAGCGTACCTCCCGCATATGGAACAACATTTTTCCTACGACTGTATTGAACTGAAAAAATAATCATACATCAAGACAACTATTACGCTCTCAAAATAACTAAAAAACGTGTCTCTAGAATATTTTGATTTGCATATTTCAATTATTATTAACAATATTTACATGAACTATTCAGTTAGTTCAAGTTCCTACCAATAACGTTAAATAATAAGTTTAATGGGGTTTAACGAAAATGTAGCGACTAAATTTGTGGTTGAGTGATGAGGGAAGACGTTTTTGCACTATATTGTTGTTCGACTTAATAGGACATCTAGAATAGTACATAATATTAATAGAATTATTTCACCTTTATCAATTTTTCGCACTTTTACACGGTCGCAGAGAAACGTTTTTAATAGCTGGGAATTCACTTTAATCATTTGAGTTTTGACGATGATATTGTACTTAATAGTTCCGATTTCCAAAAAATGAACATCAAGCTAGAAGAACGAAATTAAGTATCAAATAATGAAAACGGGGCATTGTTCTGTATATCTTTCGGTAAACTTAGTTTCGTACTAAGAGATAAAACTATTCCCACATCTCTTAAAAGGAGAATAAGTCCGTTGGATTCTCCCGGTTTTTGACTCTGACAAAAAGTCGTGAGAAACTGCATATTTGTCTATAACTTATGAAAAGAGCTACGTTCTTAGAGAATAATACACAATTCGATAAAAAACGACGGTAGCCAAATAGGTAATAGCAATAAAATGGCAAATGGCAGGTCACGTCGCAGGGCAGGTCAATAGACCCTGGACTAGCATCTAATGGAGACCACGTACGAGCAAAAATAGTGTTGGAAGACTCCAGAAACAATGGAAAGATAATATAAAACAAACAGCCGGAAATCAGTACATGTAAACAGTTTTTGCATGGGGGAACATTGATTGTGCTGCATGAGAGTTTCAAGGAAAAATATAATAAATTTATGAATGTAAATAATTTTGATCACTTGTTAAGAGAGAGGGTTTTTGAGTTCACCATAGTTTTTAGTAAAACCTTGTCTTTATATATTGGCAATCTACAGATCTCACTTAGGAAGCATTGAAGAATAATTCTTGGATGCACTCGAGACCCTGGTGTGTGCCTTTTAACTCTCGGTTAATTTTATATGGAGATTTAAATTTAGATTTTTCTAAAAGTTCAGATAAATAAACTAAATCCTTGTATAATCTTTTAAATTCTGTTAATTTACATATGTCAACAAGCCAACTAGACTTACTTCTCTGTCAAGCTCAATAATCGACTATTTCTGCTCGAATTTTAGCCTGGATAAAGTTCAATATAAGGTATCTAATTCAGGGTTATCTGATCATGAAGCTGTGCTAGGCTAAGAAGATCTTAACATGTGTGCAGATCATCTGTAAGGAAAGGTAGGCTCTACAGCAGAACAAACTTTAATACATATAAATCAATTCGAGAACATGTACACTGCGATAACATTCTTGAGTCAAACATTCCTTTACAGCAATTTTATAATATTATATTTGCAAACTTTTATAATGCATTTACCATTATATCTATTAAAAATTGTAAAGAGAAAGCTTGGATTACCAAAGGTCCTGTCTAGGAGGAATATGCGTTCCCTACATTATATACGTAAATATTCAATGTACAATGAAAATTTTCTTAATTACTGTTACAAGTATCGCAAAATGTACAGAAAGCTCGTGGAAATTGGGAAAAATATCTACTTTGATGACAGTATCAAGACTGTATCTAACAAATCAGAGTCATGGAAAAATTGTAAAAATGTTCTTTAGATTTCCGACGCATTGAAGGCAGATCAATTCAATTTCTTTTTTTGTTTGATAGCATCCAATCTCTCTAAAAATATTCTATATATAATATATAATAAAAGTGTGGGGATCCGGTGAGTTACCTAGACCATATAAAAGGATCTGACATATTTTTCCTTGCACCTACATCCATATAGAAACTAAAGGATGTATTTTCTGCAATCAAGAATAAGACTTCTTCTGGATGGGATGGGATCTCCTTGAGGATCCTTCTTCACTTCCAACTAAGGTTCTTCACATTTTGGTGGATGCAATAAATAATTCCTTCTCGACAGGGGTTTTCCAGCATGCCTAAAGAGAACGGTGATTCTCCTTCTGCAGAAGGGTGGGAATACTGATGAACCAACTATCGTCCTATAGCTTTGCATTCCACGCTGGCTAAAGTTGTTGAGAAATTGGTCAAGACCCGAGAAATGTCTTATTTAAATGAACATAACAACTTGAGTAAGCACCAGTTTGGCTTTCAGAGCAATATTGGCACTAGAGATGCCGTCTTTAACTTTCTTGAACACCTTTACAGGAACATGAACGTCGGGGACTTTGTTGCGGCGGTGTTCTGTGATTTGCGCAAAGCATTTCACTGTGTGAATCACGAAATACTGCTGCAAAATCTGGAAAGATATGGTTTTAGAAGTATAACCTTAAAATGGTTTGGGTTCTACTTATCGAAACGTATCCAGACAGTCTCATTTAATGATGCTGCTTCTAAGAAGGAGAAAGTTGATTGTGGTGTCCTACAGGGCTCTGTTCTTGGCCCCTTATTGTTTTTATATATATAAACGATTTACCACAAATTCGAACAAATGGGCTGTTTACTGTGTTTTCCGACGACTCAACCATTCTATGGCATGATGTGGATTTGGCCAGGCTGGTTGACAATATCTCGAATGACCTGGTGAGGGTGAAGGATTGGTGTGATTCCAACTGTCTTTGTTTTGCGGCGCAAAAGTTCAAGACTCCTGCCGTGATTTATTTCGCCAATATGGACTCTGCTCTATATTCATCCTAGAGACATTAACTCTAATCTTAAAAAAATATAGGAATGAACTGAATCAGATTGGACCATATCCGACCCGACCGCGACGGCGACGTCCCTTTTCATTCAAGCTTTCAATACCACACTCTGAACTAGTAAAAAAGACTTTTTTCTGTGAGAGCAAAAAGATCTTTAACCATCTGCCCATATCAGATAGAGATCAGAAAAATTAATTGTCCGAATAAATTCAAGAATGCAGTAAATACATTACTACCACCTGAGGCATATTATACTTTGGAAGAGTTTTATGGCTCAGTTTTTAACTGAAATATTATATGTTTATGTTTAACGTACTTGTATATTTGTACGATTTTTGTGTATTTAATTTTTATTTATTCGTGTTTTATTAATTATTGATACTTTTTGTAAAAATCTGTTATTAAGCCTATATTTAGGTCTGTTTATAACATTTTATATCTATATACTTACATCTTTATTGTAGTATTAATAATAGTTTTTTTATTATTTTACCTAGGCTTTGTTAACAACTTATAGTTTAAACAATAAAGCTATTTTTTCACTTTGACTTTGACTTTGAAAATTGCACAAAACAGGAAAGAATGGAAAACACTAGAGGTGACCTTTATCTAACAGTGGAATAATCCGAGCGGGGGAAGAAAACATTTAAACGTTTGTGGAAGTGACAATGAACCTAGGCGATTTAAATTCTGGCTTCCATGCTGAAATCAGGTTGTAGGATAATATTTGGTGATAATTACAAGTGAAAGGTGGAAGGGGGACTTCCAGCCTAACTGTGGGATTCATGAGGACTAAATTGTTATGCATGATAGCAGAGACAGTATTTCGTCGTTTTTTGGTCGTAACTTTTGCATTTTCCAAAACGAGGTCTCACTACTTGTGACTTGTTGTATGATTCTACATTCTAGCTAAACCATTAACCGTTATACAGATCACGAAGATTTTTTTGTGAATCTGTTAGCCTCGTGCTTTATGGAGGGATCACCATTACAACTTTGAACCCTGCAGTCTGGATAAACACATAGGGGAGTCGGAGAGACCGGTAACGAATAATTGACAATAATTTAGTTGTGGAAGCAGTGTTTACAGGATGTCATTTGTGTGTTTCCGATAGCTCGATTTAAAGATCTGTTATCTGTTATGTCGTTAGGGGGTATTATCTAAAGTATATGTAAAGTCGATCGATCCAGTTTATAATTGTTTTTTCCTGAAACTTTCCGTTCTTGGGTTTTCGATATCGAGTGAGACCAGAAGAACCACATGAAGTCAATTGTTTCTCCTCTGACATTTCCAAAGCTGTCAGTACTTCAAGTAAAATACTTGGAAAAACTAATTCAAATACTTTTCGGTATTTGAAATACAATACTTGAAATACATTCTATTTTATGGTAATTGTACTTGAAATTCGATTCCACCCTAAAAAGTATGTTTTTCTGATCGTCACAAAGTATATGTCGTTCGTTAGTGCTTTGGCTTTAGGCTGCTAGAAAAATAAATATTTAATTCGACCCCTAGAGAGTACTTGAAAATTATAAAAAGAGTGTCACCGATGTTATTTATCAACCAATACAAATGAAATTTCAGACCTATACCTCATTTCAAAATGGCAGAGGGTTTTAAATAATGTTAATACGAGAAAGCCGGTCTTTTACAGCGTGGACAATTAAAAAAATGTATGATGAATTCACTTCACAAGATATTTTCACAAATATTAAGGTGTTTTGTTGGTTTATGCCTGACACCCTAAATGGGTCCTCAAGGGGATCAACAATAGTTTGCATACGAATAGATTTTATTACTGCTAAACCAAAATAATGTTTGACTGTCTTTTTTATAAGCTAGTAGCAATTTGTAAAAACGGTTCTCTTTAATATAATATTTCGGTTGTAAAGGGACCGTTTTTAGTGGTTCTATGGTTTCATTTAGGCATACCGTCTAGTTCCACATTCTTTTCTCTAAGTACATGATTACACATTTATTCCAATTTTAAGAATCCTTCATTTTAAAGTGGTGTCACAGAAGCTTTAAATCCAGCTCAACCAATTCAATTACATTTAGTTCACAATAATACGGCGGAAGTCGAGGAACAATAATACTTTAGAGCTATTTCATCAACCAAATATTTTGTGCAAAGACGCCTTTTTAAATTAACAATTTCAAATAACTCTTTTTTAATCATGTCATCTTTATATGGTATTTATTTTAAAGCAAGCCAATAAATAATATAATTTTTCTCCAAGAAGCATTTAGTAGCTTTTCCAGCTTCCTAGAATGATAACTAGCGTTGTCTATAACAATAACCGATTGAGGAAGAATAAGATCCAGCATCTGCTGCAAATATTCCTCGAAAATATCTGCATTTATGTTTTGGTGATGATCGCTAGTTTTCTTTGATGAAATGCGTGCAGACCACTTTCCACAAATATGTGTGTTTATGACCGCTTTTCTTTGTCAGAAGGCGCTTTAATTCAAGTGGACCGTCCTTCTAAGAAAGCTTGTGCGAACTTGTTATGTTCTTACCCTGCCATATTTTACCAACCGTGTATCCCTCGTTTCCCAAGCTTCGTCCAAGTAATAGATATTTAGACTGTCTTTCCGACACTTTTATACATCGTAAATATCGTCTTCGCCAGCAAATAATTTCGACTTTTTCCACTAAAAGGAAATTTCTACCAAAGTTCATTTTCGTTAGAACTCTTTACAATGTCATCTTGCCCATAGACAGATAAAATGTTTTCATCTTTTCGTATTTCAGCCAGTAGCGTATTTAGAGGGAGGGGTCCAGGAGCTCTGGAATTCCCCCTGAAGCTCCTGATATATTAAGGAAAGCTATAATATCAGAGACATATGATGATATTCAACCGTTATTTTTTGTATACCGCAAAGTGGTAATTTGATGCCGAGCTACGCTCAGGGGACTGAGGCGTGGATTTTCAAAAAGAGAACGCTAATATTTTACCCACTAATTAGCTGATAATTTAGAGGGCGTCAACTTAGTTTTCCGAACATTATTTTATTCTTAAAAGTTGTATGTGTCACACAGCGAACTAAGTAAACTGAGGAGAAATTAAATAAAAAAACAGGTTTCACAACAATTCAATTAAATGTAGTAGTAGATTTATAATAATAACATATTCAAATTTTTATTAAGTTTCTTGGTATATATATATATATATATATATATATATATATATATATATATATATATATATATATATATATATATATATATATATATATATATATATATATATATATATATATATATATATATATATATATATATATATCGTACTATCATAAGCATAAATGCGCATTCACCTGTCTACTGGTGTTCTGGGAGCTGAAGAAAAAATATAAAAATGGTGCTTTAGATTTGGCCAAGTTTTAAGTAACACAATAAATTTTAATACCAAATTATAAATCAAATATATACAAAAAAACCAAATATATATATATATATATATATATATATATATATATATATATATATATATGTTTGTAGTTTTACCAAATTCTATAAATTTGAAATTTTGTTACGGTAGTAATAAAAAACCAACAAAGAAAATTACTGATATGCCCTTATTGTTCTCTTCACACCATGCGCTCCTGTGGAACGAAGTGAAGACCACTGAGACACTAGGTATGCCTCCAAAAAAAGCATGGCTCTTCCTCAAATTGAAGAGGATTATGATGAACCAGCAACCAGTTCGCAGACAGCAATGCATCGGCAACATACACGTGGACGCGGACAGGACAACCACATGGAGTTCTGCTAAACAATCACATAGGGCCAACGGAGACAGGATCGACAAGGGGGCGGACAGTACTCGTACAGTATTGTTACGTAGAACCTTGGAGGATTATAGATATTGTGGGGCCTCTTAGTAAAAACACATTTTCTCACATGCACGTGGTTCTACGCGGCACAAAAATAAGGACGATTGTAAGAAGGCTTAGCACATTTTAGGCTTCAGACAAACCAACTAGTAAATAGAGCATGGATTCGTCCAGAACTCCTTTAAAAAGTTTTCGTTCTATGTGCGCGCACCAGAATGTCACGCGATCAAAAAAAACTACCAAAAACTTATGGAAAAACAAAATCATGAAGAATTATCGTACCACCTAGTATCCTTATACAAACAGCATTGCAGAACATTGAACATGCCCATGGAAACGTGACTTTTACAAGAAAAGCAAAAGGTACTTCCGATTGAAATTGATACCCCGCAGGTAACTAACAATACACTCCCGTGTATGGATGTTTATCTATAGACGACCATTGGGCGGTCGAAGATATTCGATACCAGTAGAAGTAAACACCTTCCGCAAGCGACAACGTTAATGTTACGGAAGTAATAGGTGTAGGTCAGTATTAAATTATCGATTTAATTGTCCGAGTGGTAAATTATAAATTTAATGTGTTTCTACCTTTTATTTTATAGATTCTTTGTGATAGTTGGCAAATCGTTTTTAAAAAAATAAATAAAAATTGTAACAATATCTTTTAATTTTTTTATTGACCTTAGCCAACGTAGGTATTTTTTTCAAATAAAATGAATATACAATTCTCCTTACAGCTTTTTTGTATTATTTTCAATATCCAATACCTTTTTTGTGTACTTCTTTCTTTTTCAATATGAGTCGGCTCCAATTGTTTGCTTTCAACGCTATTCTACAGTTCCAGCCCAATAGTTGATAACTTCGTGTTGAAGAGCTCTCCGTAAATTGTTGATCTTGTCAATTGAATTTTATTAACTGAATTGCCAATAATAAATATATATAAACTAAACTTAGCAACTTCTCAA